>JACYXH010000115.1:1660000-1673857 GCA_026745465.1 Lota lota | reverse complement strand
GACACTCGAGTCTCGGTTCAACCCAAGTCAAGGATTGTTTATCTCAGGATTTTCGGGGGAGACGTTTGATTATCGCGAGGTGCCGCGAAGACACATCGCTTTCTTATTTGTTATTACCTTTCCCCGCAGCAGTGGAAGTACAGTGTTTCGCTGTTGCCTTCGTTGGATATTTGTGACGGAAGATGCCTGCCGACATGATGGAAAAGAATTCCTCTTCTCCGGTGGCTGCCACCCCAGCCAGCATGAATACAACACCCGACAAACCCAAGACAGCTTCGGAACACAGAAAGGTGGGTACCAGGATTTCCAGATCGCCAGCCTCACTCATCATTTGCCCCACCTATCATTCGAATAAACGGAGGAGCGCCTGCTCTAGCCGGGATCTGCAAAAACCAAGTCAATAACACGAATTCTAACGATTACTGTTTTTGGTTTTTTTTTTGTCATCATTTAGTCCTCCAAACCAATCATGGAAAAGAGAAGAAGAGCCCGAATCAACGAGAGTCTGGGACAGCTGAAAACACTCATCTTGGATGCGCTTAAAAAAGATGTAAGTACCACTATTATAGCGCACTCAAAATAGCCGACTCATTTGGCTGCATAACGTAGTAACACTCGAGTAGCCTAGTAACTCCTGGGAGAACATTAGCCCTAACCACATTTTGTTGTACCCCCCCCCCCCCGGTCCCCCCCCACCCCCCCCTTTTTTACCCCACTCCCCCCCCCCCCCCCCCCCCCCTTCCTCTCCAGAGCTCCAGACACTCCAAACTGGAAAAGGCGGACATCCTGGAGATGACAGTGAAGCATCTCCGGAACCTCCAGAGGGCTCAGATGACTGGTAAGTGACCGTGGCTCCCCTGGAATTCCTTGGATGATTTTGTCCAGACTTCCGTCTGCGGTTGATATCATGTTGTGAGGACATCTAGACTAAATGTCTGCCAAAATTGACCGACAATACCGCATTAGTTACATTTCGATCCGATTTGGCCTAATTACGTTTAAACGATCGCCAACGAAAAAAAATAATATATATATATATATATATATATATATATATATATATATATATATATATCACGTAGGCCTATTATTCATTGTGCGTGCCTTCACCGAACTGTTTTCAATATGGCCCGCTAATCGTCTATGTATGATCTTGTTTCTCTACAGCTGCTCTCAACACCGACCCCACCGTCCTTGGAAAATACCGCGCCGGTTTCAGCGAGTGCATGAACGAGGTCACCCGGTTTCTATCTACCTGCGAAGGCGTCAACACCGAAGTCAGGACGCGGCTCCTCGGACACCTGGCCAGCTGCATGACGCAGATCAACGCCATGAACTTCCCCAGCCAGCACCAGCTCCCCGCGGGGCCTCCTCACCCGTCCTTCGGCCAGTCCATGGTCCAGATGTCCAGCTCCTCTCCGCCGGCCAGCGGCATGCCTATGAACGGAGTGCCGTGCAAAGGAGGCTCTCCGGGCGCCTTGCCGTCAGACGCCACTAAAGTGTACGGAGGATTTCAGATCGTGCCCGCCACGGACGGACAGTTTGCCTTCCTCATCCCCAACACGGCATTTGGGCCCAACGGCTCCGTTATCCCCGTGTACGCAAACAACGCTAGCACGCCCGTCCCAGCGGCGGTTTCTCCCGGTGCGCCGTCGGGCAACTCGGACTCGGTGTGGCGACCCTGGTGAACCGATCAGGACCTATGAGAAACTTTTACCACGACACTTATAGTTCCCTTCGTTTGTTTCAATGTTACACAAAGTTTTTCTAGGGATCTTTTTATTTTCTTCTTTGTATTTGCAATGCGTTAAATGGAAAGAGTATGCACTATATTTGTACAGATAATAAGGGAGTAAAGTTCATATTGAAATGAGATTTGTATTGTGGAAAGTGTGTTCACCGCATTTTTTTTTATTTGAGGTGTCTTTTTTTTTACTGTGTGATGCCAAAGATATGTTTAATGCTCTTATACTGCTCTTCATTTTGGAAGAAAAAATAAATTTGTAAAATATATCATTTGTATCCCTTTTCATCTTTTTCGGCCAAAAATAGACCTAGTTTATTATTCTTACTTTTGCGTTAAATTGCTGCGCGCATCTGTCTTTTTTAGAACAAAAGTTTTAGTGGTAACATCAACACAAATATTTGCCATGAATGAGTCAAGGAAAGTTAGGCTCCAACTTCAGTAGTATGTTATAGCAATATAGATTGTCTTATGCGCCTAAACAATGCTTACTATATTACATGAGTATGGGTTTTACTATCATGTGCCTAAAATCGTCTTAGAGCTCGGGGGTCCTGCGCCATGACACGGTGTGGGACTGTTTTCAATATGCAAATGTTCCACACCGGCCTAATCGAAACTTAAAATCTACTAGGCTATATTGACAAAGGGCAGCTGTCAGCCGTTTAACACAAATTATGCATGCGGAACATTAGTTAATTTACAAATAATGCACCCATGCTCAAATAAATAGAGGTACGACGCGAGGGCATAGGCCTAGCCTATAACCATAATTGCCCCCTTAAGCCTTTTAGGTTTTAGATCTCGTCATTTTTGGCGGGCCATTGCTATTCAAATTAACCAGGCGCACTGGGGTCGAAACTTATGTTGAAAGAGATTCTACGGCTGGGAGCCCTGAGTTTTAACTTTCACGGTGGAGATCTGTTAATAGAGAGTCCACGCACGCCATCTAGCAGCGCATAAATGCACTGCATTCTGATTGCCATTTGGTAGATCGATGTATGACCGTGCCATGAGCTGACTGCAATAACCTATTGTTACATGCAGCCCAATGCTCCAAAGCTTGCACCTTACGAACAATAAATTGAAATGTAATTAAGAAAAAATACCCATTATATTACATTATATATAGGGCGAAAAGATGAATACAAGTTACATGCTGAAGGAGGGAAGACTTATTAAGGAAGAACAAATGTTTAAATGCAAGCTGTTTGGCATTTAGAACCTGTAACATCAAGTTTGAAAGAGCAGTCACTCAATCCCGTGCAGACTGTAGATGCTCATAAATAAAACGGAACAAAGTGAAACAAAGTGACCTCATACTTTCCATCAGGTTTAGTTTTTTTGTTTCGTTGTTTTTCAGAGGGGTTGAAACTGAAGACACACCAACAACCTCTTGTGTGACCAGTTGGTGTGTGTGTGTGTGTGATCCCAGAGTAAGAGGGCATCCATCTAAAGCATGGTGTGGTGCTGAGAGCTCCTCGGGGCTCTTCTTTAATCAGGCGGCTGCTTTGTATGTGTGTGTGTGTGTGTGTTCGTGTGTGTATGTGCCTGTGTGAGAACATGCTTGGCTGTATTTCCGTCTGTGTGTCCATGTGTGTGTGTGTCCTGTCTGCATGCACAGTGTGTGTGTGTGTGTGTGTGTGTGTGCGTGTGTGTATGTGCCTGTGTGAGAACATGCTTGGCTGTATTTCCGTCTGTGTGTCCATGTGTGTGTGTGTCCTGTCTGCATGCACAGTGTGTGTGTGTGCGTGTGTGTATGTGTGTATGTGCCTGTGTGAGAACATGCTTGGCTGTATTTCCGTCTGTGTGTCCATGTGTGTGTATCCTGTCTGCATGCACTGTGTAATTGTGTGTGCACAATGCATGTATCTGCCTGCATGGGTGTGTCCGTGCATGTGCATGCCTGCATTTATATGTGTTTGTGCATGTGTGTGTCTATGTATGTGTGTGTACGTGTGTACACCTTTGCGTGTGCCATGCATGTGTGCATCTGTATTTCAGTGTGTGCGTGTGCGCGCGCGCGCGTGTGTGTGTGTGTGTGTGTGTGTGTGTGTGTGTGTGCCGGTGACACCACGAGGAGGCATTCAGTGCCACAGGAAGACCATGTGGTAGTGCTCCTCTCTGCCCAGGTGTGTGTGCTGCCCCCGGGCCCTCTCAGTGTGGCCGTGCTTTGATGGTGCGGGGGAGAAGGGGGGGGGGGGGGGGGGGGGCACGCAGGTGTTTGTAATTATCAATCTGCTAAGAGGCACAAAGTGTGGATAAGTGCCATCATTCTGGATTTCCATCACACCTTCCTACATGGGGCCATGCATCGCCAGATTGAAGCCATGTGTTTTTCAACGGCTGCATGGCTCGTGTGTGCTCGTGTGTGCATTTGTGTGTGTGTGTGTGTGTGTGTGCATGTTTGTGTTTGTATTTTTGCCTGTTGCTATGTATGTGTGTCTGTGTGTGTCTGTATGCGTCCCCGTTTCTCTGTGTCTGTGTCTGTGTTTGGCGTGAAGTGTGTGTGTGTGTGTGTGTGTGTGTGTGTGTCTGTGTGTGTCTGTGTGTGTGTGTGTTTATGAATGTCTGTTTCTGTGTATGTGTGTTAGGTGTGTGTGCGTGTGCATATTTATGTGACCATATGTGTGTCGAGAGCAAGATCCTGGTTGCTTAGACATGCCTGGCCAAAGGGCACAAGGGGTGAGGTAGTGGAGAGGCGAGGGGGGGGAGTTAAACGAGGAAGGGTTGGGGGAGGGTGTCAAGGGAAGGCCTACCGCATTGGGATAACAGTCAGTCTCCTGTGAGCCAGTCCCCCCCCCCCCCCCCCCCCCCCCCCCCCCCCCCCCCCCCCCCCCCCCCCCCCCCCCCCCACACACACACACATATACACACACACACCCAAACAACGTTCCCACAGCATTCCGGCTGCGCTCGGACAGCAGCGCACTTCCTGCCCTAAGCCCTCGGGCCACAGCTGGACGTGGGACGTCTGGAAGGCACGTGGTGCGACCCGGACGACACACAGCTAGAACCCTCCCCCCTCCACCTCCCCCACGCCAAACCTCACCCCTCCACTCTTCACCTCTTCCTACACCACCCACCATCAACAGCAGCAGCGCTTGCTGTCTCTCTCTCGCTCTCTCTCTCTCGCTCTCTCTCTTTCTCTCCCTCTCCCGTCTCCCACTGTTCTTCGCCTCTCCCTCTCTCTTCCTCCCCCTTCTCTCTTTCCCTCTCGCTCGCTCCCTCTCTTTCTTTCTTTCTTTCTCTCTCTCACCCATGTCTCCCTCTCTCTCTCCCTCTCCCTTTCCCTCTCCCTCTCCCTCTCCCTCTCCCTTTCCCTCTCCCTCTCCCTCACCCCCTCTCTCTCTCTCTCTCTCTCTCTCTCTCTCTCTCTCTCTCTCTCTCTCTCTCTCTCTCTCTCTCTCTCTCTCTCTCTCTCTCTCCCTCCCTCCCTCTCTCTGTCCGTCTCCCTGTTTCTTCCAGAGGAGGGCTTTACAAGCTTCTCCAGTTACCCAGGGCAGTGGTCGCACCGCCGGACCGACCGCACACATGTCACAACATGACTGGCGGGTTAGCCGCCATGCGTGTCCATTAACTTTTCCCACACTCTACGCACATGCTGGGAGGGAGATGGAGAGGAAGGGACAGAGGGAGAGAGAGAGAGAGAGAGAGAGAGAGAGAGAGAGAGAGAGAGAGAGGGGAAAATCCCCTCTCTCCTCCCTTCTGGCTCCTTAAGTGTTACCATATGGTCAGAGCTCGCTCGCTCACTGGGCTCTCTCACTCCCTCTCTCTCTCTCTCTCCACTCCCTCTCTTGCTCTCTCCCAATCTTGCTCTCTTTCTCTCCCTGCCTCCCTCCTTCCCTCCCACCATCTCCTCTCCCTTTCTCCCTCCCTCCCCCCTCCCTCCCTCCCACCTCCCTCCCTCCCTCCCTCCCTCCCTCCCTCCCTCCCTCCCTCCCTCCCTCCCTCCCTCCCTCCCTCCCTCCCTCCCTCCCTCCCTCCCTCTCAGCCCGTCACCAGGCCTGTGTTTGATTGCATCCCAGACAAGCGAGAGCTTTATGATTTAAGCCCAGGGCTTGCTGTACCAAACCCTGGACTCATTTTGAAGCCAAGCCACCTCCCCACTCCCGCCCCCCTTCCCTCACCCAGCCTCCCCCTAACCCAACTTCCTCCCCTCCCTCACTCACCCCCTCAGTTGCAGGGGAAGGCTGTTTTCTGGCAGGAAATGAATAGCTCCCAGATGAGCGCAGGAACCTGAGAGGTCGTGAGAAAGAGGTGAACCACCCCCCCCCCCCCCCTCCTCCGCTGGGCCCGGCCTGCTGCCAGCCGCCAGGGGAATGTGGGAGACCGCCTCTCTGACACACGCCTCAACCCCTCCGCCCTCCACCTCACCGCACTGCCTGCCTGCCTGCCTGCCTCCCTCCCTGCCTGCCTGCCTGCCTCCCTCCCTCCCTGCCTGCCTGCCTGCCTGCCTGCCTGCCGTCCTCCCTCCCTCCCTGCCTGCCTGACTGCCTGCCCCCCTGCCTGACTGCCTGCCTCCTTGCCAGCCAGCCTGCCTATCTGCCTGCCTGCCTGCCTGCTGCCTGCATGTCTGGCTGGCTCGATGGGCTTTCTGTCTTCCTGCCTGCCTGCCTGCCTGCCTCCTTGCCTGCCTGGCTGGCTGGCTGGGCTGTCTTCCTGCCTGCCTGACTAGCTGGCTGGCTGGCTGGCCGGGCTGTCTCCCTGGCTGGACCTGTTGGTCTGAGGGGGATTTGATGCTAATTTGATGCTAATACCAACCGTTGATCAATTGCTTTAAGAGACAGATAGAGACAGATGTCAGGCAGGGAGGAGGATGAGAACAGGATGAAGGTAAATATACATCATTTGTTTGATCAACTGAAACTGGGGGTCAGAGACCCTCTGTCAGGGAGGAGGAAAAACAGCACGAGGCGAAACTATATCAAACTTTTTAACAATTAATGCAATCCTCAACATTCCTCCGTTTGAGACTTCTAAGTCTCACCAATTCAATTAATGCAATCCACAACACTGCCTTGCCGGCTGGCTGGGCTGTCTACCTGGCTGGCTGCCTTGCTGGCTGGCTGGGCTGTCTCCCTGGCTGGCTGGCTTGCTTGCTGGGCACACTGCCCTGGGACCGAAGGACGGCGGGCAGCCACTGAGGCAAGCAGTGCAGTGAGCCAGAGGAGAGGAGACAAGGCTGGAGGAAACTATGGAGAAGGGCGGGGGAGGGTGTTACTGTACGTTTACACTCTGGGTCCGAGGTCCTATGTCTACCACCTTGGAATGGAAAGTTAAATGTTAATTAAGGAATCCTGTTCATGGACAACATGACATTGAGAGAGTACATAATTGGAAATGTTACAAATGTTACAAATGTGTGTGTGTATGTGTGTCTGTCTGTGTGTGCGTGTGTGTGTGTATGCGTGTGCGTGTGCGCGTGCGTGCGTGTGTGTGTGTGTGTGTGTGTGTGTGTGTGTGTGTGTGTGTGTGCATGTATGTGTGTCCACTCATGTTTTCCACTGTTTAACACAGATTCTGAAGTGTACACACAAACCGGTTTTTCCTATTGGCTCTCAATGTGTTGAAGCAGAGTGTATCTGTCATGATACTGACACTGTTATGGTTGGATGTGGTCAGAAGCTGAGCCGATGCGCTCCTGGTGTCTTTTAAATATGTTCTTCGCTTATTATTGTTTCACGTTAATGTGACATTTGATATAAAGCACCGCTACGTGATGAGGATGACACTCTTGGAATGGGAATGCCAAGTTAAATGAATACGACACGTTTTCTTGTCTTCGGTGCCATAATATATAACATTAGCTCACAGTGTCTGAATGCAAATTGTCAATCACGAAGACAAAAAGGTGCAAAGAGGACCCCTTCTCAGTAGGTTTCTTTCTTTATCGTGTTTTTTTTTTAAGTTCACAAATAAATACACCCATCCCATGATTATGAAATTACCGAGCATTTTACCGCATGCATGGATGCACGGATTGTTGTGTAATAGTCACGTAAACACACTCAAACAAATAAATTACATCATATTACAGACAGCCAGCCAGCCAGCTAGACAGACAGACAGACAGAAATAGCAACAGCTTAGAGGGATCAGTTGGGTTTAAATATAAATCTACGCATCCTGGAAATGAGGTATTGTCTCCACGAGCAAGGCTTTTAATGACGTGTGATTAATAGCTAAGGAAGTCCATGCCATAATTAGTTTATTACTCAACAGAGAATTTATGTCTGCGTTCAGCAGTGTGTTCAATAAGAGCCCAGCCGGCCTCCCTCCCTGTCCCTGTGGGTCTGATGTGTTCCTCTCTTCTCCTTTCTTATCTTCCTCTGTCTGGTCTTCTTTTTCCTTCTTCTCGTCTTCTGCTTCCCTGCCTCACATGACCTTCAGTTCAACACACACACACACACACACACACACACACACACACACACACAAACACATATGTGAGCACGCACACACACACACACACACACACACACACACACACACCCTTACTGTCTTTCTCTCTCTCTCTCTTTCTTTTTTTCTCTCTCTCTCTTTCTTTTTTTTCTCTCTCTCTCACACACACACACACACACACACTCTCTATCTCAAACACACGCAGTTTGTACAAGGCTCCTATGGCAACCTGTTGGCCCAGTAAAGACCTGCGACACAAAATGGACACACAGAAGGGACTGTGTGTGTGTGTGTGTCTGTGGTTGTGTCGCCCACCCTTGGTTAGTCCAACAGTGCCCCCCCCCCCCCCCCCCAGCCCCCTGTACTCCATACAAGCGTCAGCTGCTCTGTTTGAAGTCCTGCATCACTAGTTAAATCCTGCTCCTTTCAAGAGCCTCTCTCACACTCCCAAAACACTAACCCGTGGTGCTTAATGCCCATTTCCTTTATAGCCCCCAAAACTTTATAGATGTGTGTGCGTGTATGTCTGAGCGTATGCGTGTGTGTGTGTGTGTTTGCACATGTTTTAATCCCTCTACAGCCGCTCCCACAAGCTTGAGTGCACGTTGTTGTTGTTTTTTACCCAGGGCGGGTGTGAATATCTGCGAATATGTGTGTGTGTGTGTGTGTGTGTGTGTGTGTGTGTGCGTGTGTGCGTGCGTGTGTGTGTTTGCGGGGCTTTGAGAGGCACAAGGAAGACATGGCAACCATAGGACGCAGTCAGTCACCACATTGGCACACCAAGCCACCCTGCCCGTCGCTTCGGGACGGGGACAGCCCCGTCACAGTGGGCCTTTGTAGCGGCCTTTTCCGGCCTGCCCGGACGGCAGTGGTAATGAAGTGGGAGGAGATAGACTCTCTCTCTCTCTCTCTCTCTCTCTCTCTCTCTCTCTCTCTCTCTCTCTCTCTCTCTCTCTCCCTCAGAGTCCATCACAACAAACAAACAAAGCGAAGGGGCTAGAACAAGTTCTCACCACGCCGCTCCAGAGGGCGCACCCAGCAGCCAACTGCTGTTGATGTGACGGGTGTTGATGGAAACACACAAAAGACAGTGCGGTTGTTTTGGAGAACGTGGGGAACCTTTGTGTCATTCTCACTGGCTACAAGTTTTGTTTTTGTTTTTTAACTTCAAGGTTTCAGAACGTTTTTTGAAGTCGGTTTTCGTTTGTAAAGATGCGTGGTTGAGATGTTAAAAGTAAAATGAACCATGGTCACATAGTCCCTCATTTGCATATTTGCATAATGCAGCAAACGTTTGCATTTACTGTGTGTGTGTGTGGTGTGTGTGAGAGAGCAAACACACTGCAGGGGTCTGTCTTGTTTAATAGGTCTACAGGTTGCCATAACAGCGTTGTGTAAACTTTGAATACGATGTGGATCAGTGTTTGTTTATGTGTGTTTGATTTGTTTCTGTACGTATGTGTACGTGTGTACGTGTGTGTGTATGTGTGTGCACGCAGAAGTGTGTGTGTGTGCGTGTTTGTCCATTAAGGAACTATATATCAGTGTCTGCATAACCATTTACAATGCACTCCAAGTGCAATCATGCATATGTGTTTGTGAGTGTGTGCATGGGTCTGTGTGCATGTACGTGCGCTCCCATGTGTATATATGTGAGTGTTCTTGTGCACTCATGTGTATGCCTATATGTTTGAGCTTGTGTGTGTGTGGGTGGGCATTTGTGTGTGTGTGTGTGTGTGTGTGTGGCAGTACCTGCTAGGCTGAGATCAATTAAGGGAGCCTGCAGAGGCTCATGAGGGGCCGGCTCACACACCCTCCTCCTCACACATCATCTGGTGTCGTGATCTACGAGCTTGGCTCTCGCGTGGCCCTCCCTGCTTTCCTGCCTTTTAACGGGGCCTCCGCTGGGACCCCGGGCCCCCGCAAGATGAAGGGGGAAAAAAAGAAGCCGGTTTTGTGTGTGTGTGTGTGTGTGTGTGTGTGTGTGTGTGTGACCCCTTGCATTCATCAAACTGTTCCGGATGTCCAGCCTGTTTTTACACCCGTCGTGCACGAGGGGGGGTGAGGGGGGGTCAGAATGCGTTTGATGTTGTGAGAAGAGAACACACGGGCCGATGATGTCGGGATGATGGTGATGATGATGATGTAATGTTAACATTGAGGCAGCGCACGGAGGCATGGCGGGAAACAGGAAGATGTCGACAGAGTGTGTGATGGATGGATTCCTAAATGCACTTACGCTCTTTTGTTTTGGATGCTTGATTTAAAGGATGAGGCGGGCTGTTATCATATGCTGTTCTCATCGCAGACGTTTTCCACGGTGAAAATGCTCGAAACCCTCCGTATTTTTGTCACAATCATTTTTTTGTTCCAATGAAAGTTTGTCTCAGGTGGTGTACGCCGCCATTGTTGTCTAAGAACATGTAAACACAAGACCCTTGCATCGGATTGCAGTGTAATTCCTTACCATTTTCTCTGCCTTCATATTTTTTCCACTTCGGAACATCGGAAGCGACAGTCTGTTGTTCCTTGCACACGTCTCTGGTTGGCTGCCACTTAACACGAAGGTTTCTGGAAAAGCAATGAATGGCACCTGGACGACATTGTGATTTGTTTGAATGTGTTTCTTGACAACAATGGAAGGCTACAGCAGCAAAGGGAAGTGTCTAATTGTCGTTCGCCAGAAAACTGCCCCGGCTTGTTAAAATTGTTGTTCTGACAAAAACATTGTCGTCATTTCATTGAAGTAATTTCATTGACGTCATTTCGTTTACCTTATTTCATTAGGGATGTGTGCAATAAGAAAAGCACTGCTGATTTAATACTGTTATGTGCTTGTGTGTGTTTGAGTATTTCAGGTTAACTGAGTCATAAATAAAACTGAACTATAGAAATACTACAAACTAGATCAAATATGGAATGGCCATTACTTGGCTTCTTATTTTTCTTAAGATTTCCTATATGGAAAAGTTTCTTGTTTAAGCCAAAGTTTATTTTCCGTAGACCATTACTCCAAAGTTAAAAGTTCCTTTGTTTTAAACCAATGTTCTCCCTTCATCCTGTGTCACCTCGTTACAGCAGGAGCTCCCATTGGTTCCACTGTGTGTTGGGTTCTTCTTGTCGACGTCCACCCAGCCCGCGTGTTTGATTCCCTCACCGCAGACACCGCGTTGCATCATGGCTGGAAGACACACACCAAATGGCATTACCCCGCCTCCTCATACCGAGTGTGTACACTCTAAACCGGTCTTAACTGCCCGCGGGGTCCAGCAGACCTACCACTAATCCTCCTCCTTTGCATCTTCTCTTGTCTGCTCTGCTTCCCTGCCAGAGGTGGGAGAGGAGCCACGGTGAAGCTGGCCCCCTAGATAACTGTGTGTGTGTGTTTGTGTGTGTGTGCATGTGTGTGTTTGTTTGTGTGTGTGTGTGTGTGTAAGTGTGTCTGTGTGTGTGTGTGTTTGTTTGTGTGTGTGTGTGTGTGTGTGTGTGTGTGGAGATGTTCAAGAGAACGTGCAAACTGAGTGAGGTGGTGTGTGTGTGTGTGTGTGTGAGAGAGAGAGAGAGATACAGTTTGTATTCATTTATTCATGCATGCTTGTTTGTGTGTTTGTGTGTGTGTTTGTGTGTGTGTGTGTGTGTGTGTGTGTTCATGTGCAAATATGTGTGTCTGCATGTGTGAATGTGTGTTTGTGTTTGTTTGTACATGTGTGTGTAAGAGGGAGAGTCCTGACGAACCTCATAGTGTAGGTGTTGACAGGGCTGAATTGTGTGTTTTTCTTTGCCTGTGTGTAGTACAAGCTTCCACACTCCCGTCCCTCTGTGTGTGTTTTCCTACGCTCCCAGAAGATGCTGTAGCCTCAGCTCCTGTTTGCATCATGGCCTTGACCAATCTGGAGGACTAGGAGAGAGCAAGAGAGGGAGATTGAGAAAGAGAGAGCGCAAGAGTGCATAACCGAGCAGTCTTGCCTAAAGCCAATCAGATTTTAAACCAGGTTTGGCTGAAAAACTGAGCCCAATATGAAGTCCACGTAGGAGTTGTAAAACAGCGATATTGGCTAGTGGGAGAGGTGGGTCAAAGGGGACTTCAGAAATACAACAGTTGCATGTCTGAGATCACAAAGTTTCTCGTCGTTTTCGGTGGTTTAATGCAACAAGTGTTTAAAGTTTTTAGCCTTTAAATAACTAGCATCACTATTACAATCTGCTGTCCAGAGTTGCTTGAGTTGAGTGTGACTTTGAGCTGCCTTTAATAATGGATTAGATAAGGATTATTCTTTGATTTCAGTTTATTCGTCAAATGAAGAATCCTCAGGTATATTAGTCTAGTCTATATTAGTCAGGTATAAATCAATACAATTTTCCAATATAGGTTAGACATAATATAATGTACCTCTCCCCGATCCCCTCCCTAAATATATTTACATTTAGCCTTGAGCCATTAAAGTGCAGTATGCCTGCAAATACAAAAGTATTTCCTCTTCACAGCTGAGCTAAACACAATGTAAGGATTACCCTAAACTGTTAAAACCTCAGGCATATCCTCTTTTACTTGACTCATAATTCAACGTCATCTCTTTTTGTATTCTTTCATTCATTCAGTGCCTAATTGGCCCCCTGCTGTCAGCTGGCGTCCTCCTCCAAATATACATATTTTCCACAGGCTTATAATGGAAGATGTCTCTGACAAGCTGTCGTAATTACCCCGGCTATGGGAACACCACTGAGGAGCATAGCATCATCACCCATCGTTGACATTTTTCACATGACCAGATAATTTGCCTAGTCCTGTAATCTGTATCTGGCATGTTCGTTCCCCTGTCCATTCGGCCCACGCATTAGCGTGATTAGCATGTGGCATCCGGCTGGCCTGACAAATACAATCAGCTAACCTGGCAGTATCCCCCCCCCCCCCCCCCCCCACCCCCACCCCTCCCACCCCACCGCCCCCCAGGGGGATCTACACGCCATATAAGAGGCTGAGGTTGAAATGACATCCACCCCGCACACCACCTCCCCAACTCCAGATCTCCCTCTGGGGTTCCCACATGTGCTGCACAGAACCTGCCTCCAGTTTCCGAAAGTTACCCTTTTATTCCCCCCGAGGAGCCGGCTGCCTGCAAACCTCCACAGACGGTGTCAGGGTAATTGACAGTGACTGGAAATATGCAGCGTCATTGAACCCTGGCCCGTGTGACTAACAGGGTTAGGGCCTCCCCTCTTTGAGGGCTGCCCCTGCTCTGAAGCCATCAGTAATATTCAATTTGTGTTAAAGCTCTCTTTGAGGGGCCCCCAGGGGCCCAATTTGATTAACATATTTCATGGTTAGCCCTTGTGTGCGTGTGTGTGTGTGTGTGTGTGTGTGTGTGTTGCTAGCCAGCTCCGGGCCCGGTATTAATAATAGTCAGAGTCCATTACGGCTCCGTGTGTGATGACAGTGAGGCAGTGAGGCCTGACAGTGGTCTACGAAGGCCTCGGCAGTGGGATCCCAACAGGCAGAGGAGTGACTGCTCTTCAATGGGGAAGGAGATCCCCGGGTGATTGTGCGGTCTCATTGACGGCCGCGGCCATGCCGGCTTGAAGCTAATGAGAAGTGATTCATGTATGCGAGGAGCCCAGCCGCCGTGGATTGAATTTGTCTCATCCACGGTTCTCTCCTCCCAATGATCGCCCGGCGAGGAGAAATAAACGGAGGTCGAGGAGGAGGGTGT
>JACYXH010000115.1:1645000-1655000 GCA_026745465.1 Lota lota | reverse complement strand
GTGTCATGTGTGTAACATCTGGACTCCGGCTGGCAGGGTCAGATCCCCTGTTTTAGGACCCCTTTTTTTGAATATCATTTTTATTGAATCAGAGTTTGTATTTACTGTGCTGTTGTAGTGCTTTGTCGTTCTCTTTCTTAAGTTTTAGGGTTAAGAGTTAGAATCAGGGTGAGTGTAGGGTTAGCAATCGAAATACAACTGTGCATGCCTATAGTGTTAAATAGTTATACACCTGACTGGTACGCCATTATATAAGTGTGTGTGTGTGTGCGTCCGTGTGTATTCCTTGCCCTCATGCTGGTACCTCTAACGTTCTTATCTCCCTGATTGTCTATCTATCAGATCTTTCTGCGCTCACCCCTCTCCTCCCCTGCCTACTGTCCCAAGCATATTTTCCTACTCACGCAGATCCATTTGAGCTTGTAGCCTCCACTTGGGGTCCCTCTATCTATTTCTCTAACCTAAGTATAGGCCTGATTCTTAAGCGGCGACGGAACCACCCAAGGTCACAGAGGTGTGTTTAACAGAAACACGCTAATGGCTTGTGTTACTAACATTGAAGACTATAGTGGGTTGTAACTGTGGCTGATTTTTGTCTGGAGCTTAGTAGTATGTATAACGATTTCAACCTACCGGCAATTGATATCGGGTCCTTATCTTTTGTCACTTTTTTTTTTATAGTGAAAGATTATGGCCAGCCAGTAGACATTTTACAACAAAAATGTGTGTGTTTCTTGGTGTGTGTGTGTGTGTGTGTGTGTGTGTGTGTGTGTGTGTGTGTGTGTGTGTGTGTGATTTCACTTTGGAAAGCCTAATGCTGGTAGTTCTCTTGCCAGCCTTTATTTACAGAGACAAACCTTACAGAAATATCTAACACCAAACAGAGGTGAAGAACAAAGGGCAAGTCAAAGCTTTTACCGTCATTGTGTAAATGCTCTCTCTCTCCCAACCCTTCCAACCATTAAATTGTAATTCATTCAGCGATGTGTTTAGTGGAGGTGAGGCATCTCGTCAAGATGTATTGTAGTTAAACCACCACAGCTCCTCCTCCTCCGCTTGTTTCCTGGACATGTACACAGCTGTGAGGCGGGGTCTTTAAAAGTACATGTCACCATCAATGATTGGTCAGTTCCAGCCGTTTCAGGCATTGTCATTGGTCAAGATTAATAGTTATTCCTGGTTAATCATTTGAGGCTTGTACACTGGCCCTCAGATGGCTCACAGCTGCACCCCTACTGCTCCCCACTGGCTTCACAATGGACTCCATTGCTACTTTCCCATCAGCCCCGGCGGCCTTTAGGGCTAATAATTGTCAAGTTTTCTTTGTTTTTCTGCTGATGCAGGCTATTAGCGGACCAGGGCTAGCATCTTGACCTGGGTGTGGACAGTGTTGTGTGTTGATGGAGCAGTACATGAATACCACCCTAACCCCCTCCCACCTCTCTCTCTCTCTCTCTACCTCTCTTTCTCTACCTCTTTCCCAACCTTCTGCCTGCCCCCCCCTCCCCCCCCCCCCCCCACCCTTCAAGGGGTGTTTGTGAAGAATTTGCAGAGCTCAGCATAATTTTTTTCTTTGACACAAAGTGAAGAGGAGAAGAGTAGGGCCGATGAAGAGACCAAGACAATGTGTGTGTGTGTGTGTGTGGTGGGGGGGGGGGGGGGGGCAGCAGTCCCTGCCCCATCCAGAGGGGGCAACCTGTGCCTCCCAGGCTGGGTCTGAATGGAGGGGGTTTTGAAGGTTTTCATTGTGCACCTCCTCACACCGCCCGTCTGTCTTTTGAACGCGGCGGCGTGGGATGGAGCCCCAGTGGCGGCAGCCTATGGCGTGGCGTGGGTCTCAGCGTGCGTCCCAACACAGCCGGCGCCTGGCCTTTCGTCCCGGGACCAGACGCGCACACTAGACATCACCCTGTGGTGGTGACGGTGCTGCTGGTGGTTTTTCCACCGTGATCCGTATGGAGAGCCGTATGGGGGCCACTGAAGATGGGGCTCCTGCTCTCGGGGCCTTTTGTCCCGCTGGATGGTGCCGCGGCCGGGATTAAAATGGAGCACAATGGAGCCTGCCACCATCAACCGCTCCGAGAAATATTCCACTCTCCCTGGAGTTTCCCCTGGTGTCAGGGAGAATGTGATAGGTTGGGGACCGCTGAGGGAGTGTGCACTGCTGCCTATATGGGGGGCAGTGC
Source organism: Lota lota (assembly GCA_026745465.1). Lineage (NCBI taxonomy): Eukaryota > Metazoa > Chordata > Actinopteri > Gadiformes > Lotidae > Lota > Lota lota. The sequence continues at coordinate 1,652,814 of JACYXH010000115.1, read as the reverse complement.
ATGTGTGTGTGTGTGTGTGTGTGTGTGTGTGTGTGTGTGTGTATGTGTGTGTGTGTGTGTGTGTGTGTGTGTGTGTGTGTGTGTGTGTATGTGTGTGTGTGTGTGTGTGTGTGTGTGTGTGTGTGTGTGTGTGTGTGTGTGTGTGTGTGTGTGTGTGTGTGTGTGTGTGCGTGTGTGCATGTGTGAAAGGAATCCACACGTATTAACACTTGTTGTCTGGAGTCTGTGCAGTGCACATGCATGGCTGTGGTTGCATGTGGTGCGCAGACAATTGTGTATCTTGGAATGCTTGCCCATAACAGCTTATAAAGATTGATGTTGATGTGTGCACTGTGTGTATTCAGAAACATGTGCACGTGTGGTTTTATGTGCATGGACATACATGCTCACACAGAGTGCAATCAATTATTTGTGATTCTCCATGAGCACGTCAGCTAGTTAGTTGGAGAATTAATGAATGAGTGAATGAATTACACCTCCTAATGTCATATTAGGTATGACTTAGGTAGTGTAGAAAAATGTAGCTGTTTCTTATATGAATTATATGAAGACCAATAGGTTTGTCATAATGATAAAATGAAATGAAATGAAGTTCCCTGACATCATCTCCCAGGGATTGTTATAGTATAGTTAATGGGATATCTAATATGGAATATGGAATAATATGTATTGGGTATTTTATGGTTAAGGATAAACTTTAGAAAGCTTTGGCATAAATTGTATACACACAGACGCAACAGAAATCACTCATAGACGCTTGCACTTCAGGGCCTACACTCACCTTGACACCATCACTGTACCCAATAAATATATTCCCCTTGACAAGAAAGACAACCTTTTAACAACGTTGAAAAGAGAAACCTACTTTTTCATTTCTTCCCCCCCAAAAGGCCTTCTCCATAAACAACTGTGTAGTAGACGTTGTTCCCTTGTGATGCTGATGGAGTGTGTGATCGTAGGGATGACCCCCAAAAAACAGGGCAACATTCCTTAACCCCCCCCCCCCCCCCCATCCAGACACACACACACACACACACACACACACACAACCTTACCACACCAATGAACGTCCCGCTCTCACATGCTCTCTCTCACGCGTCCTCCCCCCCCCATCTCCCCCCCTGCTCACCCCCTGCCGTCATGTAATAAATGTCCATTGCAGTAATCAATTTGCAATGCTTAGAGAGCATCTCCCCATGATTTAACATGGGGAGAGAGTGAGAGAGAGAGTGAGAGAGAGAGAGAAAAACAGAGATAGAATGAGAGAGTGAGAGATAAAGAGAGAGATAGAATGATAGAGAGAGATAAGGACAGAGAGAGAGAGAGAGAGAGAGAGAGAGAGAGAGACAAAGACAGAGATAGGAAAGGAGAAGGGATGGAATAGAGGAGTGGTTGTGCGTGATGAATACGGTGGTGTTGGCGGTGGTGGTGCGAGGGCGGGGGGATGGGGGGGGGGGGGGAGCAGAGAAAAGGCTTCCTGTGGCGTAAGTGGTATTCATGGCTGACAGAGTGGTCATGGAGGATAGACGAGGGTCTTCTCCTCCGGGGGGGAGAGATGCAGCTGATTCATTCTCTGCGCGGCTCTTTTCTTCCTGACTCCGTGCGCAGAGGGGATCCATTGTGGCTGAGCCGCAGGTAGCGCCGGAGTGACGGGTCAACTCTGGAGGCCCCACAACACCCCGGGAAACAAGCATGCACGCACACACATGCACACGCGCGCGCACACACACACCAGACATGCACACATACACACACACACACACACACCAGACATGCACACACACACACACACAGAAACATACACACATATGCACACACAAACAAGCATGCACGCACACACATGCACACGCGCGCGCACACACACACACCAGACATGCACACATACACACACACACACACACACACACACACAGAAACATACACACATATGCACACACAAACAAGCATGCACGCACACACATGCACATACAAACACGCGCACGCACAAACACACACACACACGCACACACACGCACACACATATGCAAACACAAACAGGCAGGTATGCACACACATGCACGCACAAAGAGTCCCAAATATGTGCATCCGCAAACAGGCATGCACACATCAACCATATCAGAAAGACATTAGACTACCATCCCTATACGTAGCTCTATAGCAGACCCTACTGTGATCATTATAGCAAGTGCCCTATCCTCTTAGAAGCCTCCAAGTCTCTTCTCTTTCTCTTCCCATAGTTACTGGAGCTGTTTTCCCAGTGGGAGGTTAGCCGGGCTGCAGAATAAGGCTGCCCACTTAGCAACGTGGGCTAATCGAATAACTTCCCCAGCGTGGTGCCCAGCGTGAGAGTCGTACCCCCAGAGGGGAGCTTGACCCGGGGGGGCTGCAGGTACCTTTCAGGGCCTCCTCGCTGGCCCTCCACTGGGCCTCAGCGTCCTGCTGCTAGAAATTTGTCGTCCCCCTCCGAGCGTCTTTCTGGTGGTGTCAGGCGCAGGGGCCCCTGATGAGAGATTTGTTGATATGATAACTTGATTAGGCCCCTGGATGGATGACATGGTGGCAGAGGGCCAGTCAGCTGCGACCAGGGAGGGCCCCGACTCCTCTCCTTAACCTCTCGTTGGGAGAACAAAGCGCTGCACCTGCCTGTGGTGTAACGTCCACGCTTGCTGCCCCGGGCTGAGGGCTGATGACAGGCTGAGAGCAGGGCTCCACTGAGTGGTGAAAGATGGAGCAATTGGCCTTTGGCTCTCACTACTTCATAACGACTCTGCACACGTGCGTTGTTGTTGCTGTTGGCAATGAATAATAGAAGTAGAGCAATGGCAATCCAAACACTTTAATTACTGTCATGTCAAAATACTTCCTGGCGGTAATGTTGCGTAAACTGTAGGTGATATTATTCAGCTTGTCTGATGGCAGGCTGTTTAGCCAGAGGTCAGGTCTGAAATCCTCCAGGGTTTGATTAGCCGGGAACCAGAGGGGCCCTCAGCCTCTCCTCGGCCAGGGAAGCCGTGGAACACTTTGGCCGCACAATGCTCGCCCTGTTCCTGCGCTCAGGTTATTCGCGGTGCAGTGGACTGGGGGCCACTCAAGTCAATTAAGTTCACATCTCCGCTTTGGCCAACAAGGGATTGTAGTGATATGAGGAGTGCCACAGACTAAACAGGAGCCTCCCCTTCCCAGCCCAGGCATTGAGGAGCTGCAAAAAGGACACCAAACAAAGACCGGCCCCTCTGTGTCTCAATGACTCCTCTCTTTGTTGCCTTCTCAGGCCTCATAAAGGAAGAGGGACGCTCTTGTTTGCCCTGGAGGTGGTTTAATGGCCCCCGGGCGAACAATGGCGCCACATTCAAGACAGCCATAGGGGCTCATTATGAGGGTCCGATCCAAAGAGTGGGGTCCCTGGACGTTCCCACTGAAGCCCCCGGTGAATGGCGGCGGTGGGCGGGGCGGGCCAGGGAGGGCACCCACAGAGGAGAAGGGGGGAGAAAGGAGACCATTGAGGTGACAAGCAGGTTCCATCTGTCCCCAGTGCCTCCTCACCTTGCATCTCGACAGCTAGGGGCCTCACCGCACACAAAAGGCAAATTTAGTGTGTCGGGTTGGCTTAAAGCGCTCACTTTAGAGAAGACCATTGAGGAAAATATCAACACCACCGGACCAGGGAGTGGAACATTCAGCCTCTCCTGCCCCCTTCCCATTGACCGGGATGCTTTACCCTTTTAGACCCTTTCTCTCCTGGCCCTCCATTCAAAGCCCACTTCTCTCATCTCCCAAACTCGCCATTTCGGCCTATTTTTCCCATACCTTGCAAAGGGGCGTTTGACAAGAATTAAGTTAGTTCTGGCCCGGCCCAGTGTTATTGTTCCCCATGAGCCATGGCAGGTATCTGAGGCTACGATGATAGATCATCCATCACTGGCCAAGCCTCTCTGGTGCTCTGACATGGGCATTAAGGACAGAAGGGTGGAACGAGGCCAGCGTGAATATGCGGCCAGCGTCTGTCACAGCTTGTATCCGTTGGCAGTATTAGCCTAGGTTTTCACATGGGCGTCGTTTCAGCTGTCAATTAATGCTTTTAATTTTCTTTCAGAATCAAGGTCAAATTTAAAATCAAGCTGTTGACATTCAAATTGTCATTTGAGAATGCTGAGAAAAGTTTACTCAAAAAGTTAGCATTGGTGGATGTCTCGTGAAGGACATTCTAGTGCTCATTGTAGATCAAAAGTTAATATTTTATCATCAATGCATGCCAGTAATTCCACATTCGATTTGAGGCCCTACAAATAAAAAAAAGATGATTGGATGGAAAGTGCATTCCAACACAGACTGATTGATGGGATTGGATGCCATGGCAGAAATTGTTAATATATTATCCCTGGGTCCAGAGGTAGAGTTAGAAAGACACTCTTCTCTACATTAGGATGCAAAACCAATCCAGGATTAACCACCTCAAATTCTCGCCGATGTGTTTTATAGTCTCTTTAACGTCATTCATAATATATTCTCTCCTTTATGTCTCTCCTTTCTCCTAATTGTATTGAACAACCATTATTATCCAAGGCTCAAGCCGAGAATAAATAGTGAAAGTCATGTGGCTGATTGAGGTGTTCATGCTGGCGCAAGCAATCTTGTCTAGGGCTGTAGCCACAGGCAACATATGCAGATATATTTGCATAGGTGTCCCCCAAGTACTTTAGTTGATCTACTTTAGTTTATCTTTAGGTGTGGGTTGCCCTGAGGCAGGCGTTCTGTATACTCTCTCTGCCTTACACCCGTACTGGGCTGGGTATCAGCCCCTGAAACCCTCACTGGTAGACGAGTGGACGGGTAGTGACGACAGATGCGAGTGATCAAGGAGCTCATTACTGTTGTGGCAGATATTAACATTATTTTCACTCACACACTTTCAGATCTAGAAAAACGATTTAGCAAGTAGCTCTAGTGAGGCTTCTGGGAAACATATTACGGATGTGTTCTGCCTGATAAAATATAAACGTTCTGGTCAACTCCCACTCACAGATGACACATGAGTCACACAGCAGCAGACGCACTTTGTAGCTGACAAACATCGTTTTTCGTCGGAAACAAAGGATGGATGCTGAATGCCAAATGATAACGATGACGACAATGAGGAAGAGCAGAGGCACTCCACAAGGTTTCTCAGGACCCCAAGTGGTCCGAGGCCATGGGAACCGAGTCAGCCGAGGCCTCAACTACCATCCTCCACGTCTAGACCACGGAGGGCCAACGCTCTGCCGTGTTGGAGGGCAGGGCCTCAGTGCTCTCCACACCACTCGCCGCCTCGCGGTCCCCTGGAGCGCCTTCCAGACACCCCGCTGGGCTCCCCGCGGGGCTCACTCACCAGGGGCCACCACGGGGAGCGGCCAGTGGGCAGGCTAACCACCCACCCCCCCCCCCCCCCCCCCCCCCCTCCCCACTCGCCCGGGGCCCTGATTGTGCCAATGTTGCGGCCGGCTTTGTGTGTGTAAAGCTCTGTGTGTTAGTTCGTGTGGGTGTCCCTTTTCCTCGATGTGTCCTTCAATCTTTCACACTTGATTTCTGTACATTCACAAGTGCTTCTCTGTGTTCTTTTTTTTTTAACACATCCAATGCGGAAAAATATCTTCATTTGTCCATTTATTTTGTGCATTTGTTTAAGATCTCGACCTTTTTTGCGGTGGTAGTCACCACAGCGTTGCGAGTGAACACCGGTGGAAAGCACGGCGGCTTTAGTTCAGTGGGAGTGTGTGGGAGGAAGGTATTTCCAACCAGATGTCTTTGCTCCCTCCCAGAAACCCTAGTGGGGGTGGGGGGGGGGGGGGGGGCGGTGGTACCCCGCTGAGGTAGCACCATCAGAACATTACTCCCCCCCCCACCCCCCACCCCCCAAGGGGTCAGTTCATAAACCCTTAATGATGGCGGCCATTATTTTCCTGGGACTGTGGGCTGACATGCTAAAGTGGCCTGTCCATGGTGGCACATCCAGGGTGAATGATGGCCCGACATTGTGTGCTTTATTTGTCTCGGCGGGAACCTGGTTCGCTCTCAGCGGTGGGGAACATTTAAATCACAGGGGAACGGAAGAAGGGTTCACGAGCAATGTGGCGAAATGATCTGGTTGGACCTGCGTTTTGCTGCACAGTTTAATAGTGTACTTCGGTATGAGTGTAATTTTCAAATAAATCTTTCTGCGTTGGTCAATCTAAAATCAATTTGGAAACACTTTGATTTGTTTGATAAAGATGCAGATGACAACGATTCAACGACGGAAAGAAATCCTCATGTGTGCAGATTTCACACCTTGTTTTTCTTTTCTTTTTGTTTAAATGGTCAACTAATAATTGTGGAAGATTTTCTGATTAAGGAGAAAGTTCAGAGAGCTTGGGGGGGGGGGGGGGGGGGGGGGTTCATAACTTCACAAACCTAAAAAAGTTTAGAGAGATTTAAATGCCTCTAGTGTTGGTATTTATTTTATTTTAGGATATTTTTCCAAGCGGCTGGTAGAGAGCGCGGGTTCCATCCGAGTGGCAGGTGTCCTTTGAAATCTCCTCTGAAGGCAGAACCGTACAGCGGGGCTGTTTTTGTAAAGCGCACATTTCACTGGTAATACCAGCGAGACACGGCTTCCTTCCAGAGACGAGAGAGTAAGGTAGCAAAGGTCACCGTGTTCTGCCTCCACAGTCTCTCTCTCTCTCTCTCTCTTTCTCTCCCCCTCTCTCAATCTCCCCCCTCTCTCTCTCTGTGCTTTTCAACAGCTCCATCACTCGAAGCGATCCTTCAGTAAAGGATTATATCATCACTACAAAAACACACTTTTCCCGAGGAGGAGAAAATCAAACAGAGGAAGAGGGGAACAGAGGGAGAGAGAGAGAGAGGCGGTGGAAACAGAGGGAGAGGAAGTGAGAGCGAAAGAAAGGAAAGACAGAGAGAGAGAGAGAAAAAAGAGGCCTATGCGTGGACTCGGATGACTCCAGGGGTTGCTTCAAGAGACTGATGCTTCACTTCTGCCTCTTCCTCCGCTCCGTCTCTCCATCACTCTCTCTCTCTCTCTCTCTCTCTCTCCATCTCGTGTTCTCTGGTTGCCGGTCTGGGGAGAGAGAGAGTGAGTGTGTGTGGTGGATCCGCCTGCCTGTGATCCTCGCAGCGAAGCCTGCCAAACGATGAAAGGGCCGGGCTGCCCAGGGACGCTCAGAGCCAGAGAAAACGCTTGCTTTTAAAACAGCCCAAGCTTTTGTTTTCCTGTTGTTATTCCAGGGGCTCGTGGTGTCAGTTTTCCTGCAGCAGGGCAAGGAGTTCTGTACAGAGCATCCGCCGCGCCGCCCCCGGGGCGAGAGACAGACGAGTGGATGGACGGAGAAGAGAGAGAGTGAGAGGAGGCGAGAATAATCGGGTGTGTGTGTGTGTGTGTGTGTGTGTGTGTGTGTGTGTGTGTGTGGATTGAGTCCATCATTACCACAAGCAGTACATGTATACCGTATATAGAGATATTTGTTTTGGCACTGCAGAGTCCTGTTTTTATTTCTATAGAGGTAAAGTGAGTGTGTGTGTGTGTGTGTGTGTGTGTGTGTGTGTGTGTGCACGCGCCTGTGTGTTTATGCAGGCCTGTGTGTGCCTACAATATATATTTTTATTAATATATAATTAAATCATATTTGATGCATTGAAAGTTATTGTGAACATTTCTATCCAAGCAAATATGTTGTGTCCAGAACCTTAAATGACCTCCATCAGAAAGATGAGGAAGAAGAGAAACATGATGTTGATTGAATTTTGTGATGAAAATGTAAACGGGAAATACGGGAAACCGTAAG
>JACYXH010000115.1:1637500-1640000 GCA_026745465.1 Lota lota | reverse complement strand
TGCGTAATTGCAGACCTCAAGGGCGCAAAGCCGGCGTCTGTCAGAATAGCCCCAGCATCACATTAACAACCACAGTTAATAAGATAACTTAAGAACCACAGACGGCCCCGCGTCACCTCCCCACAACCTCCGCCCGCCTTGATTGGCCAGCCTGGAGGACGCTGATTGAATGGAGGGGAAAGAGGCATGAGGAATTTGTACTATGATTTGTCAGGTCTGCCTGCCGCCCAACGCGGAACCACAGTGGTTTAATGAGTCCGAACACACCCACTCCGACAAGCATGTAGACACAGACGTGTGTGTGTGTGTGTGTGTGTGTGTGTGTGTTACATAAATACAGGGGCAAGGAAAGTACCTTGGCAACCTCTAGCTCTCTAACCCTCTGAACTATCAACAGAACTATCAACTACACACACACACACACACACACTGTATGTAGAGGCATTCATACATGTATGCTCATACATACACACATACTCACATTTAGTGACACAGACACACAAACATGTCCATGGTCACACGTGTATAAATACACATACACACACACACACACACACACACACACACACACACACACACACACACACACTCACACACACTAGCAAAGCTCACATACTTTCCCCTACCACCTTCCCACCAATCACAAAACCACACATTATCCCTGTTTCCTGGAAATGCCACAGTGCACACACACATACACACACACAGTACCCTTCTACCACGGCCCCTGACCAGCTCTGGAGCCTATGCTTGGCCCATCACCTTAACACAGCCCCGTAATGGGGCCCCGACGTGAGGTTAGCTGCCAGAGCTGCTGGAAACAGCAGCAATAGCAATATCGTGCTCGTTAGCCTGGGTAATGCTAATTAGCCTGTGGTCTCTAGGGAACATGTGGTGGGCTGAGAGACAGACCTTAGCTGCTACCGCTACTGTGCTATGCTGAGAGGTGGGAAGGTGTGAGTTTCGGTCCATGGAGGAAACTGAGTAGTACAGTGTGCTTGAGCCTGCTCAAGTTTGATGTAAGGAGATCCTACCTAATTGGCAATTAACTGGTCGCCCTGCCAAAAGTTGATAGATGGCCGAAATGATATTGGAGGGGCTATTCATCGTCTGCGAGATGTGTGTTGAGTCCAGGTTGGTTGAGTGAATTTGTGGAGAGCTGTGGATGAAAAAGACTGACACCCTTCCTACAAGTGGACATGTACATATTCCGTCATTATGTCGGGGTGTGTGTGTGTGTGTGTGTGTGGGGGGGGGAGGGGGGAGGGTCTGGTGTATGTTGTGTGGGCGGTGGAGTTAGGAGCTGAGCAAGGGGTTCATTCCTGGACGCTTGACCCTTATATTCGCGTCCACCCTGATGAACAAGGGGAATACAACCCAAACAGCTCAGCCCACACAATCCCAGTTGGTGGGACGCGTCAGAAAATCCCCCCGACCGACTCATTCGGCCGATTGTCAGCGTGGTCGCGGTGCTGAGAGAGCAAAGTGTGGCCCTCGCGCTGCGTGCAGTGACAGGCCACAGAGCTCTGCGTCCGGCAGGAACAAACGCGCTGACTAATTCATCACTCGGCCCCCTCTATGAGAACCTGTGTTTAGCGGTCAGAAGGGCTGCCACTTACTGCTTGGTGTGGATACAACGGGGAAATACCCACATTCCAATAGGAAGTGATTGATGCCCGACTGTCGTCCCGGGACTGACTCATGCTGGGTGCTGGGAAGCCCCGCCCAGGATGTCGTTTTAGAGAGGTGTAGGCACTATCCCAGCAACCAGACCCAGATACAAGCCTCTCTGAACTGCCTCTACCACTCACCTACACTCTCTCCCTTCCCTTTTTAAAGTTTATAACTCCCTCTGATGGCCCATGTACAGCCCTGGACAGGCTATATCATCCTTTGAGAACGGTCACGTATTATGATCATCTCAGGCGACGGTGCGTGAAGCCCCCAGACCGCACCGCCTGCTGCAGCAGCCTGACAGGCCGTCCCAGGGACCCTGCGTCCGGCCCCGGCTCGGGTTGCGCCCCCCAGCTTGTAAAGGTCTGGTTTCGCTGCAGGTGTTCCATCAAAGCGTTGGCGGGGTCTGGCCTAGCTCCTGGGCCCAGAGCCTGTTAAACGCCTGACTGGCTGCAGAGAGTCACGACGGACAGACAGGCGGTGTGCCGTGCGTTGTGCACGGCATGGGGGGGGGGGGGGGGGGGGGGGAGATGTCTGTGGCTTGTGGCCTGAGGTGTTACTACCCCAGAAGTCCCTCTCCCTCTCTCTCGCTCTCGCTCTCTCTCTCTCTCTCTCTCTCTCTCTCTCTCTCTCTCTCTCTCTCTCTCTCTCTCTCTCTCTCTCTCTCGCTGTCTCTCTCTCTCTCTCTCTCTATCTCTCTCTCGCTCTCGCTCTCGCTCTCTCTCTCTCTCGCTCTCTCTCTCGCTCTCTCTCTCGCTCTCTCTCTCTCTCTCTCTCTCTCTCGCTGTCTCTCTCTCTCTTTCTCTCTCTCTCTCGCTCTCTCCCA